>CM038669.1:122530240-122540240 GCA_021605145.1 Aegilops bicornis
GCTGCCAAGGGAGAACTCCCCGGCAGGGGAGCTCCCTCCGACAAGGAAGGCCACCCCGGCGAGGGAGGCCACTCCGGCAAGGGAGGCTACCCCGGCAAGGACTCTTTTTTGAATATCTGCTTGACTGCTCTTTCTTCGTCTGACGCAGACCCGATGGAGGTCGAGGCCGCCGGCGAGGAGGAAACGCGCGGCAACACCGACGAGGCCGCCGTCAAGAAGAAGAGGTCGCCGTCAGGAGGAAGAGGCCGCCGACGAGCCTGCTGGGCGAGGAGGCCACTGGGCTGTCGACGCAGAGGCCGGGCGAGGGCTCAAGCGATCAGATCGACGGCCCCGAGGTCGCAGGAGCGACAAGCGCCACACCGACAGCCGATTTCCCCGCTGGCCGCAAGGCCAGTTCGAGGAGCCTCAACAAGGGCGCCTACCTCAAGGCCGGCGAAGGCGTTTTCATCAAGCTCCCTGGGAACCGAGCCTGTGGCGCCGGCCGAGGGCGAGACCTTCGATGGTGAGCTACTCGCCTCACTGGCCGACGTTGGTGGTCGCGCCAAGCAGCAAAGAAGCGAAGTTCGAGGAGGAGCAGGCCAAGAAGCTCATTGCCGCTTCTACCGCACTCAGCTGGGTTAGAGACCCGGGAAGCCCTTGTCGCGAGGGCGGGAGCGGATATGGAGAAACGCGCCGAGGAGCTCCGGAGCGCCAACAAAGAAGCCCTCCGCGATGTGGCGGAAGCACGGGGGCAACTCGCAGAAGAGCGCACGGCCCTCATCCTTGAGAAGGCCGCGGCTGATGAGGAGCAGCGGCTGGCTGCCGAGAAGCTCGCTGCACAGGAAAGCGAGCTGGCGCATCGGAAGGTCAACCTGGACAGCCATGAAGAAGACCTTGCTGCTGCAGGAGTCGCAAGCGGGCGCTTCAGAAGCGGAGGACGCCGCTGCAGCCGCCGAGGCCGCCAAGGAGGAGTCAAGGCGAAGGTGGCATACCGGAGGCCACCTCAAGAAGAGCGGCGAAGAGCTTGCCATGCTCAAGCGTGAGCGCTGAGAAGGACGCCTACACCCTTGGCGAAGCTGCAGAGCTGCCTCGCCGACAGGCCAAGGAGCTCGACGCCGCCAAGGATTCCAAGGCGGATCTCGAGTTGAAATCGACCACTCGACGCAGACGTTGGATGGCGCCAGAGAGCGGGAGGTGGGCTTGTTGGAGGCGATCAAGGCCAAGGAGGAGCTGGCGAATGCTGTCTCCGCCCGTAACACCTTGAGGGAGAGCGTGGAACATCGGACCAAGGTCTTGTGGACACCGCCACGACATCCACAACGAAATGATGAAGCCGGGATGGCGGACCTTGCGATTCTCCGACGCAGCACCTCCAACCCAGCGCCAAGCTCAGCTTATTCTTCAAGGGCGTACACGGGCCTCCAGCGCCTCCGAGAAGAGGTCCCGGCAGCTGGCCGAGGAATCACGCCAGTCTGCGTGCAGGGCCCTCGAGAAGGTGTTGATCAAGGTGGCCTTCCGCAATCCGGGCCTCAATCTTAACGGCGCCCTCCGATCCTTGCCGCCAAGCCAACGTGGAGGAGTTTCAAAGCCCTTGTCGCACCCATTGTGGACAAGGTGAACAAGATCAAGCGGATTGAGGGCGCACCGTGTGGACTAGGCCGCCAAACTTATCTTTCCTTGTCGCCGCCGATCATGTTTAGAAAACTTTGTTAGATCAATGACAAGTTATTCTCAGAATATACTCTATCTTAGGTGAATCTATCAATGCAACGTTATTTCCTCTATTTGATTCCTTCCTTTGTACGCTTCTGCTTTACACATTTAGGGGACTTGTCGGCAAGGGCACTTTTGTCATGGAAAGCGCTGAAAAGTGAACGTTAGTACTGCCGGCAAGGCCGCCCGACAAGCAACCTTGTCGCGACTAGCCGCAGCTCACTTAAGTTGTTGAGCGGACTCGAAACAAAGTAAGGGCGCCGACTAGCCGGGCGAGTTGGTTCCTCTCACATGTGTTTTCCATACAAAATACTATCGCTCGAGGAAGATAACTTGAAAATTTTAAAATTGATTGCTCAAACTTTGGCAACTTAGCTTTTCCGTCTCTTGCTCCTCGATGAGGTGAAACTTCCTCGAGCGTGCCTCGTCCATAGTATTATCTCCTCCTCCCCATGGTTAACTTCAGCGCAAGGGAGCCTTCCTTTCTTTGAGAAAATAAAAAGAAGAGGAAATAACGTTATGGAGCCTAGCGGCTCGATTCTCGCTTACGTGTGGTTGCTGCACAAAGTGTTAGCCAAAGCATGCAACAAATTAATGAAAGCATGAACTTGACAAGTTGTGCGCAACACATGAGCTTTTATCGATGCACGGGTCTCGCGCCTGGCTTTGTACAAAGGATTACATGCAATCGCGGCAAGACTTGTAATAAAGGTTGTTACCGAACGGGTTCCAAGAACCGCGCCTCTATGGGTAAAACTTACGAAGATGCTCAATGTTCCAGGAGTTGCTCACCGAATGCCATCTTCGGTCTCAAGGCGACAGCGCCAGTGCCTAGTGACTCGCTTCACCCGATAAGGGCCTTCCCACTTCGGGCCAACTTGTTTGAATTCTTGGCGGATCGAACGCGCCGAAGAACAAGGTCTCCTTCCTCGAGACTTCTGGCATTAACCCTGCGGCTATGGTAGCGACGCAGAGCTTGCTGGTAGCGAGCGGCTCGCACAGCGGCCTGAAGACGATCCTCCTCAAGGAGCAGCTAGTCATCTTGTCGCAGCTGCTCTTGCTCGAGCTCATCATAAGCGAGCACTCGAGGCGATCCGTATACGAGTTCCGTGGGGAGAACTGCCTCGCCCATAGACTAGAGCAAAGGGTGTCCGCCAGTGGCTCGACGGCGTCGTCTCCGACGACCAAAGAACCACCGGCAGCTCCTCGATCCAGTTTCTTCCGCACTTGTGCAGCCTCGTCGAAAGTTCTGGTCTTGAGCCCGTGCAACACTTCAAAGATTTGCCCTTCTCGCTTGACCGCTGCTTCTCGGGTGAGCAATGTATAAAGCGCACCTTGGTGCCAAGGTCTTGGACGCATCGCATGAAGGTGCGACTTCGTGAATTGTGTGCCGTTGTCGGTGATGATCTGGTTGGGATTCGAAATGGCAAACAATCGACCAAGAACTTGATCGCCGATCGTGCTATCACCTTCCTCATCGCTTCCACTTCCGCCACTTTGTGAACTTGTCGATGGCGACGCATAAGTACTCAAAGCCCCCGACAGCTTCGGGAAGGGGCCGGGATGTCGAGCCCCTGCATCAAAATGGCCGTGGATAAAGGGATCGCCCGGAGAGCTTGAGCCGGCTGGTGTATCTGCTTGGAATGGAACCGCACGCTTCACACTTGGTTACTTGTGCAGTTGCATCCGGAGGGCTGTCGGCCGAAGAAACCTTGCCGGAAAGCTTTGCTTAAGTGCTCTTTTGCGCCAATGTGGTGACCACATATGCCTCCATGTATCTCTCGCCAACAACTTCGCCCATCTTCCTCGGAATACACTTCAATTTCACACCGTTGAGTCTTCTTCAGACAAAGATGCCGCCGACAAACTGGTACATACTTGACCGCCGGGCTACTCTTTCCGCTTCTTCTTGCTCTTCGGAAGTTCTCCTGTCTCAAGGAAATGGACAATCTGCTGCGCCCATGCCGGAGCTTGCGGCTCGACAACAAGGACTAAAGGCACATCCGCCGCCGCGGAACATCAGCTTCCACGGCAAGAGCTCGCGCTGCCGCCGAGTTAGATGCTCCCCGGCTGCTTGCCGGAGCAAGACTTGCCTGAGCGCTCGCTTCAACAAAACAAACCTCGGGTCTGCCGGAGCGCATCGCTTCCTCAAAGACTGCTGGTGTTGATCTTGGGGACCTTTGCAACGACGGCTTCGGGAAGCTCACGGAAAGTAGTCACTAGAGGCCAACTTCCTCTTCTTGCTTTGTCCTCGCTGATGGTGTTACGGCTATCGAGTCGACTTGAGCACGAAAATCCCTGGTTCCACAGTGCAACTTAAGTGTGGCACACTTTCACGTGCCGTCACAAGAATATCATTACGAGCTCTTGGAACATGTTCCATTTGGCAAGCCGTCAAAGTGCTCTTCCAGCTTCCTCACTTCATCCACGTAGGCTTCCATCAACGGACTCGTAATCTTTGTTGACTTGGCGGACGACGAGTTGCGAGTCACCCGACAATAAGCTTCTTGATCCCAAGGTCCATCATGATCCCGAGACCGGCAAGCAAACCTTCATACTGCAAGATTGTTTGTCGCTTGCTCCTTGGGAAAGTGCATCCGGACGACGACTTGAGGTGCTCTCCGGTGGGTGCGATAAGCAAAGACGCCGCACCGGGCGCTTTGCAGCGAGAAGGCACCATCAAAGTACATCGCCCACTCTTTGCTTGCTTCTTTGACGGGGATGCTCGTCTCGAAACTTCTTCATCCGGCGTTGGCGCCCATTCTGCTATGAATTACGCCAACACTCGCTTTGGATGGTTGATGTGCTTTCAAACTTGAGACCAAAGCTTGACAGCCCAAAGGCCCACTCGACAATCCTGCCTGTCGCTTCTGGATTCTGCAGTATCCTCTTCAGCGGGAAGCGGGTGACAACTGTGATCTCATGTGCTTGGAAGTAATGGCGCAGCTTTCTCGAGGCCATGAGGAGGCCGAAAAGCAATTTCTGCACACCAGAATACCTTGACCTAGCCCCTTGCAGGAGGGAACTGACAAAGTAGACTGAGCGCTGCACCATCCTTTTTCGTATCTGCTCATGTGTTCCGCTGGATTCATCCTTGTCGGGACCAGAGCTTGTCGTGAAGCCCCATCTTGTCGCCGGATGTGCTTGCCGTGGTTGTCGGCTCGTCATCCACCTCCCTCTCCGCCATTAACGCAGCACTAACCACTTGATTGGTTGCCTCTATATATAGCAGCAACTTCTCTTGTGGCTTAGGTGCGACAAGTGTTGGAGTGGAGGATGTATTTCTTCAAGTCTCGCGTGCGCAGCCTCCGCTTCGAGTCCATTTCATTGGACCTACCTTTTTCAAAATCTTGAAAAATGGCAGGCTGCTCAGCAGACCTAGAAATAAACTCGCCGAGAGCAGCCACGCAACCGCAAGTCTTCGTGACATCCTTGACGCGCTTGGTGCTTCAATCTGCTCAATGGCCTTGATCTTGTCGGGATTAGCTTCGATCCCTCGCTGGGACACGAAGAACCCGAGAAGCTTGCCGGAAGGGACTCCAAATACGCACTTCTCGGGGTTGAGCTTGAGGTTGATCTTGCGCAGATTTACAAAGGTCTTGTCCAAATCTTGAACTAGAGTTGCTTTGTCCTTGCTTTTGACCACTATGTCATCCATGTAGGCTTCTACATTTCTGTGCATTTGCGGCTCAAAAGCGCCATGGACTACCCTTGCAAATGTTGAACCAGCATTCTTCAAACCGAAGGCATCCGTGATGAAACGGTATGTGCCACATGGTGTAATGAATGCGGTCTTCTCTTCATCTTCTTCAGCCATGAAGATCTCGATGGTATCTCGAGTATGCATCAAGAAACGAAAGCAAATCACATCCACCGTGGAGTCAACAATCTGGTCAATGCGCCGGCAAGGGAAATGGATCTTTGGGACAAGCTTTATTAACATCCGTGAAGTCAATACAAAGTCTCCATTTTCCATTTGCCTTGGCGCATTTACTCATGTGATTGGCCAACCACGAGGGATGGAGCACCCTCCGACAAGGCCCGCCGCTTCCGGTTTCTTGATCCCTTCGCTATGAATTCTTGGCGCCCACCGCTTGCTTCCTCGACTTTTTGCTTGACGGGTCACAAGATGAGGATTAAACGGCCAGCGGTGCTCAATCACTTTCCTGGGAACACCGGGATGTCGACGGTTGCCATGCAAACACGCCGACATTCGCCCGCAGGAAAGCAACGAGCGCCTTCCTATTTAGGGTCGAGAGAGGCACCGATGGTGAAGGTACCACCAGTGCCGCCTTCCTTGGCGGGCACCTTCTTGGTCTTCGGCGGAGCCACCATCTTCTTGCACTTGCCGGTGGAGCTCGATGGTGCGCCTCGACGGTAGTGCAGCACCAAGAGGTGCGCTGCCGGAGTGAGCATCGAGCCCTTGCCGGACTTGGACTTGGTCTTCTTCCCCGGGAGCTTCAGCCGCAAGTGTTGGGCAGTCTGTACGGCTGCTGCATCCCGGTAGATCTTGTCGGCACAGATAAGGGCATCCTTCTTGTCGCCATGGACAGAGATGACGCCATCGGGCCCGGCATCTTGAGTAGGTTGTAGGCGAGTGAGAGGCCGCCATGAACTTGGCGAGTGCCGACGGCCAAGTATCCCATTGTAAGGCAATGGGACATCGGCAACGTCGAACGTAACCCTCTCAGTCCTGAAGTTCAGCTTGCTGCCAAATGTGACCGGCAACGTAATCTTCCCCTTCGGCTTGCTCCTCCCCGGATTGATTCCTTGGAAGGTACCGGTCTCTTCGAGCTCATTGCCGTGGATTTGAAGCTCGGAGCACCGCGAGGAGATCAGATTCAAGCCGCCCCGCTGTCAACTAACATTTTTGTGACCTTGAGGTTGCGGATGGTTGGTGAGACCAACATCGGCAAGCACCCGACCGCAGATTATGCGATCGTGGTGGTCCTCAATATAAAAAATGATAGGCGTCGGACCACTTCAGAGGCTTGCGTGACTTCACGGATGGTTCCGCTGCATTGACCTCCCGCATCCATTTCTTGAGTTGGCGGTGGGAGGTATGCAGGAAGCACCTCCGTCAACGCAGAGAACCTCTGTGGCTTTCTCAAACTCCCGCTCATCAGCCCCTCGCCTTCCATATCTTCGCTGCCGTCATCATCTTCATCCTTGTCGCGCCGCTGGAGGTCGATCTCCTTGCCATCGCTTGGCCTTGCCGCGGCGTCCTCCCCGGCCGGACGCTTTCTTGCTTGCTCCCCAAAGCACCTTCCTGGGCCTTCTCCTTGTCGCGCCGCCGTACTCAGCCCTCTCATTGCTCAACAAGCTGCTCGACCTTCTTGCAGCCTGGAGGTCGTGGCCCTTGGTGCGGTGGATCTTGCAATACTGCTTGCCGGAGCTGTCCTGCTTGTCGGCGGCCGCCACCGACTGGTGGTTGGCGTCAGCGGCAACCTCCTTGCCGGAGCCACCAGCCCTGGCGTTCTTGTCGCTGCCTCCATTGCCGGACTGCTCGACAGCTAGCACTTCTCTGCTTTCTTCTTCTGTTGCCTCGCCGCCGGCCCTTCTTTGCCGGGCGGTGTCATCACCGCCGATCTCGCTTCGCATTCTCTCCCGAGTCTCCTCCTTCCTCAAGCGTGCACACTTGTCGGCTAGGGCGCATAGCTCATCGACGTCCTTGACTTTGCACATCGCGATCTCCTCCTCATCCTCGCGGTTCCGCACATTCGATGAAATGCGCCGATCACCGCGCAGGTGGACGTCTGGGATGTTGTAGTGCACACGGCTGAATCTCTGAATGAACTTGCGCAAGGACTCTCCTTCCTTCTGGGCGAGCAAGTGAAGGTCACTCTCTTGGCCATGAGGTTTGTGGCCATTTGTGAAGGCGCCAACAAACTGATGGCACAGATCTGCCCAAGAGGATATGGAGCTGTCCGGCAAGTGCATGAGCCAAGATCTGACGTTGGGTTTGAGCACGAGCGGGAAGTAGTTGGCGAGGATCTTGTCGCCCGCCCCCGCAGCCGCACCGCTGATGGTGTAGATGCTAAGGAACTCCGACGGATGCGCCCCGCCATCATACTTCTCCCAAGACGCTCGGTTTGAAGTTTTTCCGCTGGGCCACCGGACTTGCCGCAGCTCACGCAAAGTGAACGCAGGGCAACCTACCGCTGCACGGCAAGTCGCCTGGCTCCTCCGCCGCGCATGTCGACAGAAGGCCCAGCGCTTGTCGACCGACGTCGCGCTTCTCTTCGGGCGCCGATGCGAAGTTCGGCGCCCTCCTGTCGCCATGAAGAACTTGGCGTTGATCGCGCTGAAGCTCGCTGGATCCGACGACGCAGCGGGAATCGCCGCCGAGGTGGATCCGGTGAGTCGGGCGATCTTGGCCTTCTTGGCGGAGAGTGCATGGTGGTTGCACCGACAGCCTGCCGCCACCGGCTCGTGCCTTGTCGCCTCGCCGCGCAATGATGGCGTTGGTTGCCGCGAGCGCCGCCGCTGGCAAAGCCGATGAGGCTCGGATAGTGGTTTCTCCACTCGTCGACCTTTGTCGGCCGCCGGAGGGTAGTCGAGAGCAGCCGAGCTCTCGAGAGCTTCGCTGGAGTAGTAGGTGGCATTGGAGAACGGTGCGAGGAGCGGACAAGCTCGGACTTCTAACCACGTTAGAAGGAGCGGCCGCCCGTCCGGCGCATCAGATCTCACTCGTACAAGATGTTGGCGCCGCATGTCGGTCTTGAGGGTCTTGATCCAACGAACATATGGCGTTGTGAACGCCATGACGTTGTTGGTCCCGCGCCTCCTGAGACGGGCGCGGGGGATGCGCGGATGCCGAGGTTTGCGGTGCCTTGTCCTTGGACTTGGCAACGTCGCGAACACCTTCGTCGGCGCCCGTTTTCCTCCGCCAGCGTCGCCCCACCACCCGCTTGCCGCGGTGAGGGTGGGTACGACGCGGACGGCTCTGCCGCCAAGCCTTCTTCTTCTTCGTGGCATGTTGAGGAAGATGTTGATGACGCTGCCGTGTGAACGCCGGATCAGGTTCGACAGCCTCGACGCCCCTACCGGGCGCGCCAAAGATGTCGGGAGGCTGATCGCACTCCACAGACACCTATGGGGCCGGGCGGAGCAGCCCTTGTGGTTCGGAGGGGGCGGAGATCGCACGAAGAGCGGATCGAGGCGAGGCACACGAGCAGTTTACCCAGCTTCGGAGCTCTCCGGAGAGATAAAACTCCTACTGCTGCTTGTTTTGATCTATTGTGTTCTTGCTAGGGAGCAATGCAAGCTACAAAACCTAGTGTGAGTGTCGCTGGTCTCTGGTGAATCGAATCTGGCGAATCCTTTCTACGTTGCACCCGGGCCTCCTTTTATCTGCTCAAGGGATCTCCGACAGGTGGCAAAGGCGGGGGTACAAATGTAAAAACAGGAGTTGGTACACCTACTTGAACAGTGTACAGTGCAAAATACCTAACTCTGACGGCAAGGGACAAAAGCAATAAATGCCCGTCGTTGTCGCCCAAACAAAGGTAACAGAGGCCGCCAGTGCGCCCGCCGCCAGACGGCGAGCCTGTCCGCCGCTTATCGCTGCTCTCCGCTGGCTGCACGTACCGCTCGACACACGCGCATGGAACGGCCCCATGGCGACACGTCGCTGGGTGAGCTGGAGCGGAGACGGAGAGAAGTTGCATGCCGCGGCAAGCGCCTTGCCGCGGCCGAATCCTTGTCGCGCCCGGAGACTTGTCGCGCTCCGAGTCTTCTCGGCAAGCTCCTCTTATCGGGGCCTTGTCTTCTGCGTGCCTGGAGTGGCCTTCCCGACAAGCTCCTCTTGTCGGGGCCTTGTCTTCTCAATCAAGTACTTTGTTCTTGAATGGCTCCAAAGGAGCCACGGAGGATATTGGCGGTGATTTAGGCAAACCTTGCCGCTGGGGTCAAGAATCGTCTGCAAGGCACAAGTACGGGATACTAGGGTACCCCTACTTTAGTACACCGACAAAGAGGAAGAGGAAGAAGAGGAAGAATAGGAGGAAGAAGAGGAAGAAGAGGAGGAGGAAGAAGAAGAAGAAGAAGAAGAAGAAGAAGAAGAAGAAGAAGAAGAAGAAGAAGAAGAAGAAGAAGAAGAATAAGAAGAAGAAGAAGAAGAAGAAGAGGAAGAGGAAGAAGAGGAAGAAGAGGAATAATAGGAGGAATAAGAGGAAGAAGAGGAGGAAGAAGAAGAAGAAGAGGAAGAAGAGGAAGAGGAAGAATAGGAGGAAGAAGAGGAAGAGGAAGAATATGAGGAAGAAGAGGAAGAGGAAGCAGAAGAGGAAGAAGGAGATGAAGAGGAGGA